>CM039624.1:28766625-28774125 GCA_022457165.1 Juglans mandshurica | reverse complement strand
TTGAGATAATGTACGACACAAGTGATTATGTAGTAGGCGCTGTTTTGGGTCAAAGAATTGGAAGCGTCTCATGCCATTTATTATGCTTCAAGGACTTTGAATGATGCCCAGAGAAATTACTCTACTACTGAAAAAGAACTTTTAGCTGTTATTTTTGCTTTAGAAAAGTTTCAATCTTATTTGCTTGGTACTAAAATCATTTTTTACTCCGATCATGCAGCTCTTCATTATTTGATGAGGAAGAAAGAGGCAAAACCAAGATTAAGAAGATGGATATTCTCTTGAGTGAATTTGATTTGGAGATCAAAGACAAAAGATGGATAGAAAATCGTGTCGCAGATCATTTAAGTAGTTTAGTTCATGTGGAGGATGAACTTCGTCTGCAGGAAACGTTTCCAGACAAGCAATTGTTCTCCGCAAGTGTGACATTACCTTGGTATGCGAATATTGTAAATTACTTGGTTACTAATATGTTACGTTCTGGTTTGTCTAAGGCTCTAAGAGATAAGATCAAGAGTGATGCCAAATATTATGTGTGGGATGACCCATACTTATAGAAGCATTGTGCAGATCAAGTGATAAGAAGGTGCATTCCTAAAACTAAAAGTATTTCTATTCTCACATTTTGTCATTCGTATGCTTGTAGAGGTCACTTCAGAGCTAAGAGGACAGCGAGAAAAGTGCTAGAATGTGGTTTCTATTGGCCCTCTTTATTCCGAGATTTATATTCTTTTTGTAAGTCATGTGATCATTGTCAAAAGATAGGTAATATATCTCAAAGGAATGAGACGCCACAAACCCCCATACTATTTTGCAAATTTTTTTATGTTTGGGGCATCAATTTCATGGGACCTTTCCCTGTATCTTTCAGTTATGTTTATATTTTGCTTGATGTGTATTATGTCTCAAAATGGGTGGAAGCTAAAGCCACCAAGACAGATGATTCTAAAGTTGTTACAGATTTTATCAAGTCTAACATATTTTCCAAGTTTGGAATTCCAAGAGCTCTAATAAGTAATCGAGGCACTCACTTTTGTAATCGAACTGTTGAGACTTTGCTGAAAAAGTACCATGTGACCCACAAGGTGTCAACCTCCTATCATCCGCAAACTAGTGGACAAGCAGAAGTGTCAAATTGATAGATCATGTCCATTATTGAAAAGATGATCAATCTAAGTAGAAAATATTGGAGTTTGCACTTGGATGATGCCTTGTGGGCATATAGGACTGCATATAAGATGCTCATTGGTATGTCACCTTATCGGTTGGTGTTTGGGAAACCATGCCATGTTCCAGTTGAGTTAGAACACAAGACTTATTGGACTATCAAGAGTTTCAACATGAAGATGGATGAAAGTGGAGAACACAGGAAGTTGCAACTATAAGAGTTAGAGGAAATTTGCAATGATGCCTATGAGAGTGTAAGGATTTACAAGGAAAAGACAAAAGCTTTTGATTGAGCTGAATTATTGCATATTTTATACATCTAGAATCCATACATTTAAATTATTTCATTACATTATAGATGAAAAAATGGTTAAGACGCATAAATCTGAGTTGGGATTTAAATTGATTTATAGAATAATTTATGCTTAATTTTATAACTTGTGTTTTAATTGGGTAATATTTTCTTCACATGCACAACATATTTTTTATATTTTATTCTTTCTTTTTATTTTATTTTATTTTATTTTATTTTTGCTGATTTCTATTTTCTTTTTATTTATTTATTTTTCAAAAGCATGAAAAAAGTTAAAAGAGGCACCAAAAGGAAAGTGAAAAACGCACTAGTTTTTCTTATTCTCTAAAGCCACACAACACGTGGGACCCAAGCTACTTTTGGCTTCATGAAAAGTTGAGTTTTTGCTTGGGACGGACTCACACGGAAAAAAAAAAAGAAAAAAAAAAGAAGAAAACGCACACACACCAAAAGGAAAGAAACGCCACAATAAAAAAAATAAAAAATAAAAAGGCTTTTGGACGGACGCAACACGCACAAACAAAAAACATGTTTCTTTTCGGCTTGAAAAAAACAACATACTTTTTGGAAGCACCGCACGAGTTTAGAGAGCTCCTCCAGGGGTCCAACTGCCGCACTCCAGGCTTCTCCTCCACTACTTGCAACTACTATCTCTATTCATTTGGCTTGCACCTTTCATTCCTTACTTTTTATTTAATTTCAGTTTGAAATTTATGGAGTATTTTTCAGATTTTTAGCTTAAAAGTTTGGAAAATTATTTACTATTTACTTAATGTCATTCTTTTTCTTTCTCTTTTAAGTTTTCATTTAACAATGATTACAATTGCTATGAATTAATTTTGAGAATTTGTGATTTGAATACAAGGATAAACCCTATAATCTTGATTTTGGGGCTTTTCAATTTTCAGCTCGTATTTTGTCAATTATTTTCTAATCTAATTTAATTTGTAGCTTAGTTTTTTTAATCTCTTAATTTCATTGCATATTAGATTAATTAAAACTTAATTTGGTCTTAAATAATTTCAGTTTTATTATTAATTTTCAGATCAATTAAGATTGTTTAGCTTAGTTGATTCCTTGATTGTTAATTTCAGTTTGTTAGTATTTTACATTTCATTCCGACACTCAAAAAAATTTAAAAATATGAATCTAGTCCATGACTAGTGTCATTTTCATTCCCGTTGCACTCTTCCATTCATTACACATACCACCATTTTTTATTTTCTTTTTGTGAATATTTTCACCATTTTAAACGAGTTTAATATTAAGTAACTTAACCTAAGGAGACGACTTAGGAATTTATTCCTAATTTTTACGCGACATCCTCCTACACTTGGGACAGCTTTTGTGCTGCTCATTTTTTAGTAAGTCAAGTTTTTGGCGTCATTGCCCGGGGATAGTTGTTTGACATAAATTTAGACTCGTTATTTTTATTTTTATTTTTATCTCAAATGTTTCTTTCACTATCTTATCTCTGATTACACATTTCACTTGTCACCTACTACTCAGTCACTTGAACCTTGCTTATACTATTTGGACTGATGTTTAATGTCATGGGTGAGAGACAAATCAAATAGGTTGGTTAGAGTTACATGAAGCATTGAGAGTAGTATACACAACCCAGAGATAGATAGCTCTTTTGTTTTTTCTACAGACGAGGATATTGAAATCGAACAAATCATGGCTGCACCTGCACCACGCACTCTTAGGGATTATTTGCAGCCCACTTGTACCACTACACCATCATGCATTATTTTACCTGATGATGCACCTAATTTTTCTATTAAGCATGGCATGATGTTAGTGATACCTTAGTTCTATGGGATGGATTATGAGACTCCTTATTAGCACCTAACAGATTTTGAGTTGGCCTGTACTACTTTTATCAATAGAGCCACTACTAATGAATTTATTAGACTTCGTTTGATTCCTTTCTCTTTAAAGGATAAAGCAAAGGTTTGGTTTAATTCTTTGAAACCTAATTCTATCTCTAGTTGGTCTGATATGCAGCGTGAATTCTTACAAAAAAAGAAATTCATTTTCAGAGAACTCAGTATTTACAAGAGCAGATCAGCCAGTTCAATCAAAAATCTGACGAGACTTTCCAGGCCAGCTGGGAAAGGTTTAAGGATTTGGTGAACATCTGTTCACATCACGGTTTTGAATCCTGGAGGTTGGTGAATTATTTTTACACTAGTCTCACTCCAGAATGCAAGCAATTTGTTCAGACTATATGCAATGGAGAATTCTTTAGCAAGGAACCTGATAAAGCATTGCCATTTTTTTACTATCTAGCTGAGAGCGCACAACAATGGAACACTCGTATTGATCGAGTTTCATTGACAGCATAGCCACTAAGGGCTATTGCTGGTGGGGCAAATATGAGCTTAAGGAGGACACTGACGTTCAAGCCCGAATAGCTGCATTGGCTAAAAGATTAGAGGTCATGGAGATGAAAAAGGTGAAGGCTATGAAAACAGTAGAGGCATGCTCTATATGCCCTGATTCGAACCACAAGACCCAAGATTGCCCGATTATGCCAGTATTTCAAGAGAGTGGCTCTGAGTCGATGCAATCAGCAAACTGGGTAAACAGAGCATAAAATCAGTCTTTCTCCAATACATATAATCCGAGGTGGAGGAATCACCCAAATTTCTCGTGGAGGAATGATCAACCTGGCCGGTCTCCACCACCTTCTCAACAGCCATTTCATCAAGCTGCTCCTTAGCACTAGTATCAGTCATATTAGAGTTCTTAGAGCTATCATTTTGTAGCACCTCCAGGATTTCAGCCTCATGTAGCTGTACAAAGTTCTCAGCCTCAATCATCTGCGAAGAAGTCTCAAGATGACAGTTTGGCACAGATGGCCAATACACTTCAGCAATTCATGCAGATTCAGGCCACCACAAACAATCAGAACACTCAGACCATAAATGACTTGCGGGGCACCATTAATAAGATAAGCACGACATTGAGCACTCTAGAGAGAGGGAAATTTCCAACACAACCTCAGCCTTTTCCTCAAGTATACCGGCAACAACCACAACAGGTACATAATGTCTCAGAGGATGTTATTGAGACAACAAAGGTCATTCTTTACTTTGAGAAGTGGAAAGGAAGTTCCCCAACCAGAGATGACCATTGACAGGTAATTTTTCCTACACATGAAGATTCAATAGAGACTAATGAAGCTGAAAAAGAACCAGAGGTAGTGAGACCAGAATTGAAGAAGCCTGTGAGTACAGATGCTAAAACTAGTAGGGAGTACCAACATGTGGTTCCCGATCCTCAAAGATTGGTAGCTGGCCAAAAGAAAAAATACCACATTGAGATTCAGGAGATCTTCAAGGAAGTAAAAATTAATATTCCACTCTTGGATGCCATACAACAAGTTCCATCAAATACAAAATTTTTGGAGGACTTGTGCACAGTGAAGAGGAAGCTTAATGTAAAGAAGAAAGCTTTGCTAATGGAGCAAGTCAGTGCATTGATTTTGAACGAGACTTCTCAAAAGTTCAGAGATCCGGACTCTCCCAATATTTCCATTATGATCGGTGAGTCACGCATTGAAAGAACTTTACTTGATTTGGGGAATAGTGTGAACTTGCTACCCTTCTCAGTGTATGAGCAGTTGGGATTGGGTGAGCTGAAAAACACCTACATCATGCTACAGTTGGCTAACAAATCAGTTGAGGTGCTGAGGGGTATTGTTGAGAATGTGCTGGTCTAGGTGGGTAAATTTTACTACCAAGTAGATTTTGTAATTCTTGATATGCAGCAGCCAGCCTCTACTATTTACCAAGCTCCTGTCATCCTTGGAAGATCATTTCTAACTACGTCAAATGCTTTGATTAATTGCAGAAGTGGAGTTCTAAAGCTTACTTTTGGGAACATGGCACTTGACTTGAACATTTTCAATGCTTGCAAGATGCCAGCACATTTTGGTGACACAAGTGATTTGAATGATGTAAAGAGTTTGGCACCAACAAAATTTATTTGCTCAACTTTTCCTTTCTTTGATGATGATTCTATCTTTCAGACACCTAAATTTTTACTTGATGAAAAAACGCACCATGTTGATGAAAATGTCCTTCAAGTTTTGGACTGTTTTGCAGATTCTTCTTCACCACTTGAAGTACAATTTGCAGGTGCAAGATGACAACCACAGTTTGAAACTCTACCACCACCAAACATACTTAAATCTTCAGAGGAAGAAGTTCCCCAGCTGGAACTAAAACCACTTCCTCAAGATTTAAAGTATGTGTTTCTTGGTCTTGAAGATGACACTTTTCCTGTAGTGATTTCCTCAAAGTTAAATCAGAAGAATGAAGCCCAGTTGATTGAAGTCTTAAGAAAGCATCGAGGCGCAATTGGTTGGACAATAGCAGACATCAAAGGTATTGATGCTGCTGTTTGTACCCACAGAATCTATCTTGAAGACGATGCTAGACCGGTTCGTGATGTTCAACGTAGGTTCACCTACCATGAAGGAAGTTGTCAAAGAGGAAGTGCTTAAGCTGTTCGCAGTAGGTATCATTTACCCCATCTCAGACAGTAAGTTGGTAAGTCCAACTTAAGTGGTACCAAAAAAATCTGGTTTAGTTGTTGTTCAAAATGATAAAAATGAGTTGCTTGCAACTAGAATGGTTCCTGGCTGGAGAATGTGTATTGATTATAGAAAACTTAATTCAGCCAGTAGGAATGATCATTTTCCTTTACCATTTTTTGATCAAATTTTAGGAAGAGTGGCTGGTAATGCATTTTATTGCTTTTTGGATGGATACTCTGGTTATTATCAAATTGTTGTAGCACCTGAGGACAAGGAGAAAACCACTTTCGCCTGTCCTTTTGGCACCTTTACTTTTACCAGAATGTCTTTTGGTTTATATAATGGTCTAGCCACTTTTCAGAGATGCATGATGAGTATTTTTTCTAACATGATTGAGGATATTTGTGAAATATTCAAGGATGACTTCTCTGTTTTTGAAAAATCTTTTGATGGTTGTTTGCGTAATTTGGCACGTATTCTCCAAAGATGTGAGGAAAAAAAATCTTTTAGTTAATTGGGAGAAATGCCAATTTATGGTTACTCAAGGCATTGTCTTGGGACATATTGTTTCTTCTGAAGTTACAAAAGTTGACAAGGTAAAAATTGATATAAAATCTAAACTTTCTATCCCTAGGACGGTTAAGGATATTCGTCCTTTTCTTTGCCATGCTAGCTTTTATAGGCGGTTTATTCAAGAGTTCAGTTCTATTGCAAAACCCTTGTACACTCTTTTACAAAATGATATTGAATTTGTTTGGACTGATGAGTGCCAAAAAGCTTTTGATACCCTTAAAGAATCACTTACCACCCCCATTATGCAACCCCCGCAGTGGGACCTTCCCTTTGAAATCATGACTGATGCAAGTGATCATGCCTTAGAAGTTGTTTTGCATAAGCGTATGGATAAAAGACCTTTTGTGATTTATTATGCCAGTAGAACCTTGAATGATGCCCAAACAAATTACACCACTACTGAAAAAGTATTACTGGCAATGGTTTTTGCACTTAATAGATTTCGGGCTTACATTCTTGTTCTCCTGTTACTATTTTCACTGACCACTATGCTCTTAAATATTTGTTGGCTAAGAAAGATGCAAAACCACGCTTGATTTGCTGGATTTTATTACTTCAACAGTTCAACATCACCATTAAGGTCAAGAAATGAGTCAAAAATGTGGTGGCTAACCATCTCTCCAGATTGTCATCATCCTCTTCAAATGTCAGCCTTCCTCTCGATGATAGTTTCCCGAATGAGCAGCTCTTTGTGATTCATAGAGCTCCCTAGTATACTGACATAGTCAACTATCTGATGACTGAGCGAATGCCTTCTGAATGGTCTACCCAAGATAAGCGTCAATTTCTCTCTGAGGTACGACACTTTTACTTTGATGATCCATACATTTTCAAATAATGTTCAAACCAATTGATTTGAAGATGCATTCCTGATGATGAGTTTTTCTCTGTGTTGAGA